>JBANCV010000010.1:0-37500 GCA_037040105.1 Amiota albilabris
TATTATTATTATTATTATTATTATTATTATTATTATTATTATTATTATTATTATTATTATTATTATTATTATTATTACTATTATTATTATTATTATTATTATTGTAATTATTAGAAATTAGAAATTACAATTGCAATTATAAATTGCATGTGCACAGTTTGTAAGCAAACGTACACAAAATCGAATAGTCTAGAAATTCGAACCTGAACATTTTATTCCATGGAATGCAATGAACACTCCAAAATAAGTTCTAATTTGTGAGTTGTATTTTATACTCTTCACGTAGTGAATAAATTATAATTTTGTAATGCAAAGAAGGATATATCGTAGATCCCATAAACTATATATATTCTTGATTAGCGTTGCTAGACAAGTTGATCTAGCAATGTCTGCCTGTCCGTTTGTCTGTCCGTTTGATTGTCTGTCTGTATGTATCCGAACTAGTCCCTCAGTTTTTGAGCTAGAGAGCTGAAACCGAGAGATAAGATTTGGATATAATAGGTTCCTAATTCATATGCATTAACCATGTGAATTTCAAGACCCTCTGACTGTCAAAAGGGGTACCTCTCATACAAAGTCCCTTCTTAAATTCATGTTCTTATTAGAAATACTTTTTTTTATGCTACCAACTAGAAATTTTGCCACAATAAGTTTCTAATTCATATTCATCAACCAAGTAAATTTCAATCCTAAGATTACTGGATCGCATAGCTCCCATACAAAAAACGTGTTCTAGAGGCTACGTGAAGAGTACTACATCTTCGGCATTATCGTGTGTTATTTTTTTTTTTTATTTTGTGCCTTTGTTTGTACTTTGATTTTCAAATAGAAAAACTAGAAAAGCGGAATTACCAAAATGTGTTCATGTTCATTTATTCACACCTGTTTGATATGAGTGGAAATAAAAGCAAAAATGTTAAATAATTGTAAAAAAAATACATTGTCTATTGAAACTAAAATTAAAATTTTAGATAAACTTAATGAAGGCGTACGTGAGAATCATTTGGCTCTACCATATACTCATAAGGTCACAAAATCCATCCTAACATACATAAAATCGAAGAAGGAATATATTTGCTTTATTTTAAGAATTTCGAGAAAGAAAAAAAAAAGTTCTGAATATCCTGAAATGGAAAATCGTTTATATAAATGATTTTTTAATCAAAAGCTAGATTAATTTTTGTTAAAGTATTCCTCTATACAGATGAAACAGTGATAGATGGCTTAGAAGATAAAAAAAAAAATCAAGCCATTCGCTACATAATATTTTGTGGATAGATACGGCAATGTTGGAGCTATAATTCCATTTTTACTCAAAATTCGTGGAAAAGTCGTAGAAATGCAGTTAATGGACTCACAAATATATAATGCCAACGATGGCCGACTGCTTGTGAGAAACATGCTTCTGGACACAAAATACTAAACAAACGCATTTCCATATCATTTGAAGCAAATGATATGATATAAGTCAAGTTAAAGGCACTGGTGATTGGAAAATCAAAAAAAAAAAAAAAAGGCCAAGATGCTTCAGATTCAATAGACGACTCCATTACAATTTTTTGAAAAATGCTTGGATGACATTACGAATTTTTCAAGAGTTGTTTCACAAGTTACTTATTTATTGAAGAAGTAAGCAGAATGAATTCGAAATCTATCATTTAAAAAATATTTTTCGTTAAACAGGTTATCCGATATTCTTCAGAAAATAATTTGCCCCTGAAGGCTTTTCTTCTAATTGCCAATTACTCTGCTTTGTTGCATATTTCCTTCCCCCAAATGTGACCGGAGCTGTGTAACGTGTAATGATCCATCAAAACCTCATAAAATTGACGAAACTTATTTATAGAAGTAAGCGAAAGGTGATAAGCTATAGTAAGCAATAGTTATCCGAAATCGTTTTAAACAATTCTATGTGTATAGAATAAATTTAAGATTGGAATAAGAATGTTGTTGATTATGAATTTTGTAGCAATGATGAGGCTTCAGGTAACAACGAAGGTGATATTACCGATACCGCACCAGTAAATTCACATTCGACAGCGATGGAAAGTATCAATAATTTAATGATGTTAATTAATGTTACAGTTATATTTTTTTAAATGTTATGTAGTAGTAATGTTTTGTGGCATAAAACCTATTGTTTCATGTATGTAACTTCATTTTATAAGAACTTGGGTTATGGTTAGGATTTTTTTGTTACACAATCATCTCGCCTTCTTCAGTAACAATTGATGTATTGTAGATACTCGTATATTTAATATCTGATTGGTTGATTTGGTATTTAACTTCAATGTGTTGCCAATTAAGTATTGCATACCCGAATACTTTTTTTTTTTTTTGTAAGTATATAATATAGCCAACCTTTTGTCAAATGTTATGACCTTGATACTTATAAAGTGAATAGATTATAGATTGACTCAGAACAAACAGAACATACATATCAACCTTATATACATAGATATGTAGATCTTCTCGTATCCAATAGACAAATTTTCAAATGAACACACTTGTCTTTATTGAAATGTATCCTATTGCTGATCAAGAATGTATGTACTTTATGGAGTTTTATTCTTACTCTTGTCTAGTTTGAATTGTTTCCTGTTGCGGATCAAATATATGTGTATATATATATATATACTTTGTGGGGTCTTTTCAACTAATTGTGGTTAAGTGGATAACTATCCACTGTTTACTAATTAAGCTTCAGTCTAAAAATTTTTCCAGCAAAATTAAACTCTCAACACTGTGTATTTTATCAGATTTGGCATCTATGAATTCAAAAGTATGCATACGAGTAGATTGAATGGAATCCTTTGGATTATCACATTTATATGCAAGGTCATCACAGGAAGAGTAACTCAAAATTGAATGTTCTATATATCAGATTTGTATTATTTCTTATGCTCAGGTAAGAGTTATTTCCAAATAGTCAATTTATCATTTGCAATCTCATGTCTAGCTGATTTTTATTAGAC
This sequence comes from Amiota albilabris, assembly GCA_037040105.1. NCBI lineage: Eukaryota > Metazoa > Arthropoda > Insecta > Diptera > Drosophilidae > Amiota > Amiota albilabris. Next base: position 2,976 of record JBANCV010000010.1, read on the forward strand.
TTATTATTTTATGCTGTTTAGTTAGTTAATTTATATTTCAAATAAATTTGCTCAACTTTGTTAAACTCACATCAAGACCAAAAGGAATCAATTGAATCTGAAGCATCTCAGAATGAGTTGGCTTTTGAGTCAGAAATCAAAGCTGAATCTACTTAACAAATTGTAACTGTATTCAGCATTGGAGTAATACTTCCTACTGAAAACTGGAAATACTTCAGAAGTATTCCAATCCTCTTTGTTAGTGAACGATGTTGGTCGTCGGCATAGGCATAGCAACAGACACATCTCACGATTGGAGGAACTTGCAATCAACCTGCTGGACAATAGCAAAAATATTCTACATGGATCTCCCATTTCGCTTCCCGGTCGAGTGATCCGCACATGATAAATATAAAAAATAACATGTGATTTTCAATTCAAATTCATATTCACCTACTGTTGTCTTTTGACAGACAAATTACAAATGTAAAGAAGAAGAGAACAAAAACTTTGTTGATTTAAGGTGCACATACAGCTTGCAGCATATGCTTTAGTCATTACAATAATGGTTTTTTTGAACTACCTTCTTCTTCATACTTTATGAAGATCATAGTTGAATTGAGTTAATTTGAGTTGAACTTTGTTCTTAAGAACATTAACTTTATTCATTCTTTGCCCTCAATTTTCTAACATTAAAATATATTAATCATACGCAATGTATGTTTAAATGAGTTCAAATACTTTATCAACTTCAACTTTGTACTTGTATAGAACAATAATTTTTATTTTCTTTGAAATTCTAATATGCACATATTAATTTTCATAATTCTTTTCTCTTTCACTCTCTCTATCTCTCTCTCTCTCTCTCTCTCTCTCTCTCTCTCTCTCTCTCTCTCTCTTGTTTTTTTATAGTACATCAACTAGCAAACTTTTTTATTATTATATACATATTTATAATATTTATTTAAAATTTGTCAAACAATAATAAGTAGTTGCTAAATCTTATGAGGAATTAAATTATCTTGATAGGGAAATAAAATGTTATTAGGTCAATGATTGAAGTGGAAGGAAAGATTCAAATAATGGTACCGGAGTTGCTGACTGTTGTCCAGGAGTTGCATTGCAACAATTTTCACTTAATTCTCAAGACGATGTTCATAGCGGAGGCTATAATGAGTGATGGTCTCTGCAACCGTAGCGATGATGAGGTCACGATGAATGAACATAAAAGCGGGTGCAAAGAACTTTAGACTGAAGCATTTATATAATGTTAATGTTGGTGGCAATAGTAAAGCTCCATAGCTGGATGCCATAGGCCCAGATTGGCTTTAGAAATACCTCATAGAGCAGCAGCTTACTATTTTAACTAGCAAATAAAAATTTTTAGTTTCGACATGGGGTTTTAATGTTATTGATTGATAGAATATCTTAAAAAATCTTCAAGTTAAACTCTAGAAAATCTGTGGAATGCATTCATTTTATTTAGAATGCATTTGAATAGTTTAAAGGATATAAAGATAAGTAAGTAAGTGTGTATTTCATCCAGGTAGAATTCCTTAAGTTTATGTAGTTCATGGACACTTCATTGAACAATATTTTTTTTTCTTGTGGACTCCATCCTTACCCTAGAATGATATTTAACCTCATTCTTAAAAACAAATACAATATTTGATTCAATAGTATCAAGGATTCATAGTGCTCTAGGTTTCAATTGAATCTTTTGTTCTGTTTTTCGGATGATTTTTTCAAAGAATCAAGCCCACATCAAGGCAATTCTCACAGATCCACCGGCATAAGTGGAAGTGCATTTTATGTGTTCTATTTTAATGAAACTATATACAATAATAAATACAAATTGGTTGAATGTGGCTGACTATTAAGTGATGGCAATAAACATAAGTAACAAATAAATATATCTATATCTAACGACAATAAAAATGAAAATACCTCAATTAACTCAACTATACTAATAACAGCAAGAGCAACAACAATAACATAAAGATGCTGCACTTGCTACACCGCCAATACATACCTATAACAAAAGACCTTGATTTGAGACGGCAACGAAGATCGACTAAGGCAGGCAGATAGATAATCAGACAAACGAACAGACGGTTAAAGATACAAATGGACAGACCAATAAAGCTATTAAAATAAATACATATAACAATAATAACAATGACAGCAACAGCAACAGCAACAGCAACAGTGACAAATCACAGATACAAACAAACTAACAAAAACAAAAAACCAAAAAAAGATACACATTAAAAAAATATATGTATTTCAAAATATATACAATATAATAATATTGAAACCGAAAACGTAGGTGAAGGTTACATTGCCACCGTTCATCGTTCACATCGAGAGAAGCAGAAGTTAACAAAAGACACTTGAGTTTAAGTTTGATTGAACGTAAATTGCCTAGGATTGTGTTTCTGATTTCTTTCAGCTCATTCGATATTAGATTCGATGTTATTTATGGTACCAATGTGCATTGAGCGCAGCCAATAATTTTTAAATAATATTTCAACAAAACTCAACAAAACTCAACAAAACTCAAGTGTATACTCGTAATACCCAAACACATGCATGCTACTTATGAAGAAGAATCACAGATGAATGAAGGAAAATCAAACAGCAAAAAAATAGTGGAAAAACAAAAACAAAATCAAAAAGCCAAATGAGAAAATAAATAAAAAAATATTAACTTAAAATTTATAATTTGCAAAAGATTTACATATAAAAAATGTATGCACAATTTGTATCTAACAAATGTATATACATACATATTGTATATCTCAACAAAGTCGTACACAAAAAATAGACAATCTAATTCACCTTAAACTGATTTTGCTTAGTTTTTGGTTTAGTTTGTCATCGTTTTGCAATCGCTGACGTAGCGTCGTCATCGGTGACTATTGTTGTTAGTGCTGTTGCTACTGCTGCTGCTTCTGTTGCTGAACTGCAACATGTGTCTTTGTATCTACCATATGTATCTATGGCGTATGCGTAATTTGTAATTTTCCATGCTCAAGCGCGTTTTTAGATTACCAACAATCTTCTTCTACCCCTCAGTCGCTCCCCTTTTGTTATAATATTTATACTCGAACATTCAATCCATCTAACTATTGTACGAGTATCTACGATTATGTATGTAATATTTTATATATGCATGCATTTACTCAATGATCGAATGATCACAGGCTCCCAAAAAGCAAAACGAAGAAAAAAAAAACTCACTCAAAATCAAATTATTCCACTTGCTTTACTCTTCATCATCATCTGGCCAATGCAACACAACATGGCATTATGCCATCATGTGGTCCAGTGGTTATCCTTCAGAAGTGATAACTTGTTCGCAATGCAATCACCTCTCACCTCCGCATATATCATTTTGAGTTGCATGGCTTCATTGAGCCAAAGCCGAAGGTAAATTTAATTTGCAGATAAGCGCCAACGAAGTAGAAGAAGAAGTTAATTAAGAAAATATAATATAAAATAACCGAGTCAAATCAAAACGAATCGAATCGAATCAAACAGTTTCATTTATATTTTTACTAATGCATTGCTAAACATTTACTCTATTTTAAATTCATTTTTATATCCAAATCAGTCAAATCGGTTTTCGGTTTTTTATTTTCGATTATTTTTTATTAAGACTTCCGCTTGACAAAGGCAATTAAAAGCAAAAAACATTTTATTTTCTATGGTCTTTCAAATTTAATAAGTAGGTATGTATGTACTATGTCTATGCAACCTTTGGTCTTTAGTTTTATGCAAATTTCATTAGTACATTATTTAAGATATCAACCTGAATCATTGCACAAATTATGGATAGAATTTTGAAGATACTTACATAGTATATGATTGGTCTTCATGGATTGAAATATTTATGTATGAAAGAGTTCTTCATTTTAAAAAATACTTTATAGATTGTCCACTGGTCCATTTTTAATTAAACTTCTTTAATATTTGAGATGTCAAGCTGAAACATTACACAGAGTCTGTATACTTATAACCATATATTGTATGAGAGAATCTTGAATGATATTAATATTTTGTTCAATGATAAAAAAATAAATGTTTGTATGAAAAAGTTTATTATTTCTTTTTCAATCATTTACAATTTACAAACTTCTTTAGTATTTGAGATATTAAGGTGAAACATTGCCCAAAGTCTTTGTCTATTCAATTAAAAATTATCGAAAGAAATATGTTCTATTAAAGTTTTCTAATGAATCTATATGATTGCATGTAAAGATCTCCATTTTTAATATTACCATGGTTTACTAAGATGTATCTGGCAACTAAAATATATCAAAAGCTGCTGTGCTCAGTTTTTTAAAGAGTAGACAGCTATTGTGTTTCATTAGAAACATTTTTTGGCTTAAATAAATCATTGTCCATCAATTCTATATGTTGTCTGATAAGATAAGCAATTCTTCTATAATATCTAGCATTGTGATGACAAAGAATGACTAAATTTCCATTGGGTGATTTGTTCAAAGAATATTTGGGTTAAAAATGATTCTGAATTGACAACTGCACTATGTACATATCTCCATATACTAAAGATACTAGCAACTATTGTCTTGCCATGCTTATAACTTTTAATAGATTTTGATTTGATTCATCTTATACAATTGACTACTGAATTCACCTGTGATACCCAAATTGTTTCAAATTCATATAAAAATCAATACATCTTCAAATAAATAAGGAATATTATACTTAGTTTCTAGCATTTTCTTTTTTTAGGCATGAGTTCTCATTTGTATCAGTAAAGGTCAAAAATGATTAATTCAGAGAGTTTAAAATCTCATTAGAGATACTTTGGTAACAGAAATTCTTTCTTTTAAATCGGTAATGTGAAATGTGGCTCAACTGCTATTCAGACCCACTGACAATGAAGACCTACTTAGCGTTCACTGTCCGTCCAACCATACGTCTGTTACAGGCCTGTATCTCATGAACCGTAATAAGTAGACAATTAAAATTTACACAGAGTGTGTATTTATATTGCTGCAAATAGAGAAAATTACAAAAACAATATAAAACTAAATATAAAACGGGGTCCCAATACAGGAAACTTTGTTTTTTATATGAAATCGAAAGAAGTATGCAATACTTTATTATTTTGAAACATCAACGGGTTGCATTCACATCTCATCTAAGTCTGACTTGATCAAATAATCCATATAAAAATGGGTTAAGATATCGTGTGGCTATAGAAACATAGTGCAAATGAATATTGAAACAAAGCTGCATTGAGTTGCACTCTTTAATAAGCTTTTAGACATCTCTTTCATCTTTCCAAATCACCATGTCTTCCCCCCATGTGACCCAGGGTTCAAGAGTTATGTTAGTGTTATTGTTTTTAATTGCTCATGTCCGAACTTTTGAAATATTGTTTATCACTTATATTTTCTATCTCTATGTTTTCTTAATAAAAATCAACAAAATAAACAACAACAAAACCAACCGCAAGAAAATGGTTAAATGTGTTGTTTTTTTTTTTTTCCTTAGTAATTTGCCATTGTATCTTTTGCAAGGTAATTTTGCTAACCAAATCTGTTAACTATCTAAGGTTAAGAACGTTTGCGGTTATGCACCTGCAAAAAGTTGTTTAATCCAATCAATAATTTGATTTAAAAAGTAAATTAAAATGCATGTAAAGAGAACAAAATTAAATTTGTATTCTGGTTTATTTATTAATAACTTGTGTAAAGTATATTTTACAGAGCTCTTAATAATATTAAAAAGAAAAAATACATTTACACGTTATTAAAATATTCGGCGGTAAGTCACTTTTAATATAAACTTACTTACTACTTAAGCATAAATAATCTTGTCTCAGGCTTTATCAGGTTAATTGTAATATTTAGTTTTGAATTTATACTACAAAAAATTATTGTACTTTCAAGGTTTAATATACTTACTTACTTATTTTATAAAAACAAACATTTATTTACATGTATAGTAAATATATTTTATTGAAGGTTTAAAGAAAAAGAAAGAAAAAAAAAAAACAAAGACTCAAAGAACAAAAATATTGTAAGTACATAAGTACATACATATTATATGTCTAAGTATGTTGAATGCATTTAGTTTTAGTAAAGTAATTCACATAACCTTAGATGCCACATTAAAGCATGAAATGTCTACTTTAAAATGAATATAATCTTATGAAAATATGATCATTTTATCATTTAGTTATAAAGCTTTCAAGATGTGGGTCATCTGAACAGGTGATGCTTTAGGTGATGCTGATAATGATGATGATGATGATGATGATGCAGTTGTAAGCATAAGGAAATTGACTGAAGTGACAATTATGTTCTCCTTCAATTTATGTAAATTAATTTAAGTGATCGACCCTTACTTTGTTTTGTTTCAATACACAATTGGCTACACTCTTAAGGCGAAGGATATTAATCAAATATCTTTTATTATTAATCTATAAAATAATAATAGATTGGATTGCATTACAATCTTTCTATATATTGATTGTTTTCCTTCAGCAAAAAATCTTAAAAAATAAGTGCCAATTCCAGTTAATTTAACAACAAAAGAAATAAGGTTTTTTTATCACAACATTCACATTGTTTATCAGACTTGCAGACATGACTTGGTTAAAAAAAATATTATATTAAGTAATATTTTACCTAAGTATAATGAATATTGCGTGGGTCATTATTATCTGTTTTCATAATCGGGAAATGAGCTTTTTGATTTCTTTATCGAAGAACCGGTTATCAAAAATTTAACATTGATCCCAAATCTGAACTGTATGGAAGATGATTTCAATTCTCCTATCCAAAAATACATCTTTAATTCAGTGTAGCTAGTCAGCGGTACTCAAAAGCATGTGGATTATGTCTTTATAGTTAAAACACTTTTGCCATATTCCATATCTTGGTTGAAGGTGACTTGTTTGGATTTCTGAGTCAGCTTTCCTTACTGATCGATATGCTGACATAAATAATTCTGTGTTTGATGATGCTGTCTGTTATTATTAGAGCTAAACGCACTGAGACCCCTTTTTGAGATAAAGAAAAAAAGATTCCACCTCGAAACTTATACTTTTATTTGGAAGAATCCAGCCAAGGATTCAAGCTCCTATTCAGGATAAGTGTATGAACATCTTCTGGATCTGAAAAGTAACTACAACTAGAGTATAAGACAATATCCAACTTATTCAAGTGGAACTCGATTCTAATGGATCTGATGGATTAGATACATCATTATATAGGTTTCCTTAGTTTGAAAATGACCCTCTTACCAAAAATAATTCCAATAGATTTTTCTTTTAATAAATACAAAAAAAAAAAAAAAGAAACTGGTTGCAACTCGCGGAACTTGTTGAACTGCTACCACTCACTAAAGTCATCATAATCATCTGTGGACCAAAACAAGCCTAATTACAAGTGGAAAATGACCTTTTGAACAACAGCAGCAACAACAACAACAACAGCAACACTGAGACCAACAACAATAACTATAACATTAACATTAACAAAACCAACTTAAGTTAACAATCTCCAAAAAATACAAATAAAAGAAAAAAAACGACAAATACTTAACAGTCACAGAATTAACAATGTTGCATGGACACAAGCAGACTAAGAAGCCCTTTAATGGTCCGGGGCGGTAAAACCATATGAAGCTGCCAATTGATTGTGACTTTCAATTGATGCAGGAATAAAATATTGTATATAAAGGGTTTTCCAACCCATAGCCATGGGCCATAGGGTGCGTGGGCCTTCTATCCTTTCTCTAAATTTGGAGGCCCCTAAACATATTCCGATATCTTGTTGGGAAGCGCAACTTATTTTTAGTTTCCAACTTGTTTAACAACAGCAACAGCAATCAATCTTTAATAGGATTGAATTGATTGATATTTTTTTTCTTTAAGATTTTCCCTTTTTTCTTATTTTGAATCGAATTTTATTTATTTTGCTTTATTTTAATAATTTATGTATAAATTCAAGATTTCGAGATGTCTTTTTATTGTAATGCTTACGGAAATGAAATAAAACTTAGTATTCTTTATTATTTCGATCATTATCATTATCATTATCACTTTTGATTGTCATTATTTTTTTTCCTAATTTTGTTTATTTTTGTTGTTGCTGATATTGATGCTGTCATATGCAACCGAAGGTCACCTTGAGGCTACATTTGACCATCAAGAACATCAATAATATGTATAAAAAAAAAATTGGATAGAAAAAATATGGAAATAAATGCAAAATGTTATGTATACGCCATGCTTGACTAGAATAAACTCGAATTTTTGGTATGTGGTTTTTATAGAATTTATTTTTCCGCTTCATTGCATAGCCAAACTAGGTCAATTCATTTATGAACTAGAAATTTTTATCTTGGTGATTTTGATTCAGATTTTTTTGAAGGTCAAAAAGAATTTCTGACCCAGACTCAAATTCAGATTTCAATGGTTTCATCATCATCAGCTTAGCCTTCACTGATAAATGGAATGCGGAATTGAATTTGTTTATTGATTTTCTTTTATATTGTTAACGATATGAATAACAATTGTAGATATGCTACATCATCAGTGTTATTCGAGGTGTAGCCACAGAATAATGAGGAAAAACTGTTTCAAAATTAAATGAATGATTCTTGAAAATTCTTATAAACTCAGAAATATATATTTATTAAAATTTGTATTTTATTTAAAGAAGTGTATCAGGTGCTTGGACTTTTGAATGATTTCAGATGACCACGTGACATAATATCTTTTGATTCTGTTAGTCGATTTTGATGAAATAAACGTCAAATGCTACTCACAATAAAGCTTCTTATCTCTCAGTAATTCGATTTTAAATCTAATAAGTGGATTTTATGTGATACAAGCACAAACAAACAAACATATAGATATAAATTTAAAATTTATATATATAGATGGTTAGGTATTATGTAACCACACCTCGAAATCTTTATACAATTGATGAGTGTAAATGAGATATCAGCTGTTGCAATTCTGGATTGCCTTTCTTTTTCTGTAAAAATAAATTTCTATAATAATCCTTAATATATTTCACAAAATGCTACTAGTAAAAACCTTATGACAATAACACTGACTGACTAACTGACTAACTGACTGACTGACTCATAATAAACTAACCATAAAACAACAATGGGCAGCAACAGGTTTCCTCTCTCTTGAGGAGTTTATTGTAAACAAGACACGCAGACAGTTCAAGTGTCGTGTCATGTCATGCCATGTAAGCAGCTGACAATTCCCCTTTGAAACAACAAAATTCATAAAAGAAGCGGAAATTTTTACCTTTAAGCATTATTATATTGTTGTGGTTGTTGTTTAAGGGATGTGAGTGTTTTGGCAGCAGCCCAAAAAAAAATACAAAGCAAAACTAAAGCAAAAGCAAAAGCAAAAAGAAAAAAAAACCAATGATAGATGCCAACTACGCCTGCATAACTGAAAATTATATTTAATTATACTTCATAAAAAACAATAATCAACTTGGACACAAATTAAACTATTTTCGCATATAAATTATTTCACTCATTCAAAATCGCTCAAAAATTTTAAACCAACTCAAATGCTCCACCTCTGATGCTTCGTGATAGATGGATGTATTGCTTGTAGTTCCCCTCGCTTCTGACATTTCAACGCATTCGTTATTCAACTCATTCATCTACTCACTCACTCAGAGATTGAGACTTCGTCGGCTCACTTTCGTTTTCGTTGTGAGCTGAGCCGAGCCAACTCAAGTTGAGTCGAAAACAAACCGAAGCAGCAAAGGTGCTAACGATGGGTTGGCGTCGACTTAAAGCGTGATCAAAGCTCAAAGTCGCACTCATACGAACAAGTTGCGCATGTTCAAACACAAGCACACGCACACACACAAACGGCGCTAAATAAGACACATACAATGACGACGACAACGCCGGCGCCGGCTACGCTTAAACAAACTCATACAAAAAGTTCACGAATACAAACAAAGTCAAATGGACTAAAATCCTCAGCGCTTTGCCTTCATTCAGCAAACATCTTTATGCATCCGTCTGTATGTCTTTTTGTTGCTGTTGCTTGTTGCTGCTGTTGCTGCTGTTGCTGTTGTTTTTGGTGCAGCCAGCGTCAGCATCTCTGTCAGCGTCATTGACGCTTTATTGTAGTCAAAGTGTTGATCGTCGCTTTGGCGCATTCGCGTTTATTTTGGATTTGAGCTTTAGTTCGTTGTGTGTGATAAAATCACGTTAGTAATCAATTGCAAGCCCAACAGCCAAGACACAAACGTCGAGCGACAAGCGCGTTTAAAGCGTTTCTCTTACGTTAATACACCAGCAAAGCAAAGCAAAGCAAAGCAAAGCAAAAGCAAAGCGAAACAAAGTAAAGTAACGAAATCTTAATTTATATCAAAAAAAAAAAAAAAAAAAATCAATTCATTTTAATCAAAAAAACGATCACAAAAAATTTAAAATCAAAAATTCAAAAACCAACAACTAAACGAAAAATTAACAAATAAGAAACAATATTTCAAAATAAACGAACAAAATATTTAAAGTGTGAGGGTCTTAACTGAAAACAAAAAGAACAACAACCAACAATAAACAACAACAACAACGATAACAATAACAATAACAACAAAAGAACAGAAGTCTGTGTTACGTAGAAGAAGAAGTACCAAGAATCAAAGAAAATACAGTAGACTAGAACAATGAACATTGAACATTGAACAAAAAGAAACTACAGATCATTTTTTTTTGTTTTTTTTTTTTTAACATATTTTTTTTAGTTTTTTTTTTTTTTTTCTTTTTTTTTGTGCTTGTGAAAATAGAGAATTTTTAAAGAACAAAAATAAAATTTCAAACTTGAAACTTTTTTCTTTTTTTTTCTATAATTTTTTCTCTTAAAAACAAAATCAAACATTTGATAATTTTCTCCTTAAAGTTTTTAAAATTGTATTATTTTTTTTTTTTAATTAAAAAAAAAATTTTTTTTATTTTACATGTTTGTGGGACCATTTTCTTTCAAAGTTTTAGACATTATATTTCTATAAATATTTCATTTTTTTTTTTTTAGTGTATTGTGCAATATTTTAAACAAACAACAAAATAAATTAATAAATATTACAAAACTTCCAACAAATAAATTAATAAAATTCACACGAAATGTGTTAAATATTCAAATAATTTTTTTAATTTAAAAAAGAAAAGAAAAGAAAAGCGAAGAAAGAGAAGAGAAGTATTTAATTAATATTTGTATAAAAAAAAAAACAAAAGATTTAAGAGATTAACAGAGAGATTGCTTAACTGAGAGATTAGAAAACCCAGACTAGAGATCAAAATTCAGGAACAGAAATAAGAAGAGATGGGACTAAGATAACATATGCTGTAATTAAAAAAAAATCAAGCTTAGCAGCTTAGAGCCACAGCATTAAATACAAAATTGCTTAGGTACAAATTTTATAATTTGTGAGTGAATAAAAGAGAACAAGAGACAGAGACACAGAGAAAGAGAGAGAGAGAGAGAGAGGGAGAAAGAGTGAAATGACATATGAAGAATCAGAAGTATGATAATTTTAAAAGAAATATTTTTGGAAAAATATACCAGAGATTCAGAGAAGCGTATCCAAAATATATAGTAAGAAACAAACGATAATCCATATGATGTAAGGAATTAGTTTTGAGATAAGAAAATAAAATTATTATTATCCCCAAGATTATCCTATAATAACAATAGATATCATTGTACAATAGAATCGTTAGAAACCAATCACAATGAAATGAAATCTTAATGATCTAAAGTATGTACAGTAAAATCTTTAGGTGCAGACATTTCTAGTGATCGGACAATTTCATTGGAATCATGAAATTTTGCTATATAAATGGACAAAGATAGTCTATCTAAATCTAAATGTCCAAACAAATAATTATCTTCTGTAACATTTGTTTCTATGAAAGAATCTCTTTACAAGTTGAATTTGAACAAACTTTTCAAAAAACCTCTAGTCGCAGACATCTTTTAGTAAACGGACAATTTCACTGGATCATAAATGGAGAAAGATACTCTATCTAAATCTAAATATCCAAGGAAATAATTATCTTCTGTATCATTTGTTTCTAGGAAAGAATCTTTTTATCTTGTAAAACCTCTAATTGTGGACATCTTTAGTGAACGGTCAAGATACTCCATAATATCTAAATGTCCAAGCAAATAATAATTTTCTGTATCTAGAAAAGAATCTTTAACAAATTTTGTATAAAAAATATTCAATTTACATCAAAGATGCCTCTTATTAATGAACTGATTATGATTTTTGAAAATCAAAGGAAAGAATCTTTATATTTATAATAGTACAATTTTTTTCTTATCACTTCAAATCATAATAAGAAATCCACTTAAATTGAATAATACTCAAAAAAAAAAAAAAAAACCAATCAATTTTAGTTGTTATTTTAATCTCAATTATTTGTTTCTATCAATTCTATTCGAATTGCGCAACATTTGATTCAACATTTGATTGAATGTTAATTGATTGTAGAGTAGAATTTTCTTATCAATTCAATTTTGGGTAAACGAAACCATCATTTCATAAGACATAATGAACATGATATAAAATATAACAAACCGATGTCGGATGATGGAAAATATTTTTATAAATTCAAATGAGGATTTCTTCTATTTACATTGCGTATACGCAATATTCACTGATTCATCATTTCATTTGATTTCTTATTTTTTAGATTATTTTATTTATTATTTTTTCTTCTTGACAATCCTAAAACTACAACAAACAATAAAAGGAGAAAAAATTATAAAAAGTAAAAACAAAAAGCAACAACAAAACACAGTTAAAATAAAAAGAAAATCAAATAAAATAAACTAAAATAACAAATAAGCACACAACAGCTATGGCAGCAATAGCAGCAGCAGCAGCAGATGTTACTAGTTGGCTTCATTGCAGATGACATAACAAAAATAGCAGAAACATAAACTAAAGCGGATTTAACGCGAGTCATCGTCATTGGCATTTGTCTGGCGAGTTATCTGTCTGTGTGTGGTTGTCTTAGTTGTTGCTAATGTTAATGATTATTGTTGATGTTGATGTTGTTGATGTTGATGGTTGTTGTTGTTGTTCCTTATGCCGGTCAGTATAAGGTGATGGTGATGGTGGCAATGGTGGCTTCATGCATTCAATCATTCCGTCAATCAAAACACTCTCACTCTTTTCGGTGCGTCACACTGACTGTCCACCTGTAGCGCCACGCCTGCCAACTGTCAAACTTAAACCTTTGCACATTTACAATTATTGAAGTTCACTCTTACTCTCTCCCTCTCTATCTCTCTCTCTCTCTCTCTCTGGGCGTTTCTCTCTTTTCACTTTCTGCTGCCTAACAAACGCACAGACCTTTTTGGCAGCAGCTCTACTCTTATTCCACCTTCCTGTGCGCAATTTGCTTTCTTTTGCTACTTACTAAAAGCAATTTAAGACCAACATCATTTCTATGATGACGATGATGTTGATGATCATCATCATAAATTAATGATGATCTACCTTAATTAGAAAGCTTTAATTTTATTGTGTATTTGGGATTTTTGCCAATTTCTAATGAGGTTATCAAGTAATTTGCTCAATGAAACACGCTCACGCTCTTGAATCTTTCACGCAACAAAACAACGATGAACATTTAACGACGAAACAAAGGAAATTATGTAATCTTATTGTTGTTGTTGTTGTTGTTGTTGATGGCAATGTTGCCAACTCATTTGAGACTTTCTTTACTTTCATGAACGCGTGAAAATTTCATTTGAAAAAGATACAAAAGAAAAAGACAAAGGAAAAACAATAAAATAAAATATAATAAAATAAAATAGAAGACAAGAGAAGAGAAGGGAACGAGAGGGAAGGGAGGGGAAAATGTCATTGGCCATAAGAGTGACAAAGCTTAAAATTAAATTAAAAATTAATTTAGTTTTTATTTTTATTTAAACTTGACACAAGAAGTACACAGCAAAACAAACTCACTTATGATCAAATGAGAGATATTATACACAGGGAGAGATGAAGTGGAAGCACAGTGGGTACATGGGAGTGGGTGAGTTGTCAGCCATATGCCATCAGCTAATGTACGGATCAAGCCGTACCCGAATGAGCTAACAACATCATTACATTCATTCATTCATTCATTCATTGAAACCATTTAAGCTTCATTCAAGCTGAACTCGTATCGCTATTGACACTTGCGATTAGCATAAATTCCTCAATCAAAATTGATGAGCAAACAAAAAGAAGAAAGAAAACAAAACACAACAAAAACAAACAGTAACAGACACAGACACAGAAACCAACTAAGAAGACAGATAAACAGACAGACAGACAGACAGTGATGCATAGTTCGACATAGAGAGAGAGGGAGAGAGGGAGAGAGAGAGATTGTGTGGTTGTTTGGTTGCAAAGAGTAACGCTTAAATGAAATCGAAAACGATATGACATTCGAAGTGTTCGACGCATGCGTGAAGGTCTTTTTTTCAAAATGTTGAAATCAAAGAAAACCAAAAAAGAAATAAAAAAAAATATAAAAAACAACAAATGCATGAAATCAAACTCACAAAATCTTGAAACCAATAAAGGATGAGATAAAAAAATATTAATGAAATGAAAAAAAAAAAAACTAGAGTAGATTAAAAATGATTCTATTAGAAATCAAATCAATGAACGAAAAGTTTTTACACATACAAAATAAACTAAGTAGTAATCCAAACTTATAATAATTAAGTTGAAAGTTACTAGCTAAAAACTCATAAAGAGACTCAATTATTGACAAGCAACAGTGTCAGAAAAGAAAGAATGATCTAATCTAGAGACTAAAGCTCAATGTGTTCCCAGTGTTTCGATTCTTTCTACTTCTTAGTTTCTTTATACACATTTGTTATTACAAATAAGTTTTTTTTTTTGTAAATTATATACCATTCATGAGTGTTGTCAATCTACTGGCAGTATTTATTAACACTATTGTCAATATTCACAGAAAAATGCTATAGAAATTATCATGTTCATTGCCAGTGTCCATGAATATATTGCCAACACTCATGAATCAAACAAATGCTCACTGAACTTCTATCTATCTATGAACATCAGAGATAGAAAAGCCCTACGTAGTTGATAGCAAAAGATCGAAATGCAATTCTAAAGAAATGTGTATAATTGTTTGGCAAACTATCCTTCCTCATTATATATATTACATTATGTTGTCATCCATTGAATCTAAACTCATTCTCAATGAATTCAATTTATATTAAAAATCTATCAATCTTTATTACCTCACATTTTTCGAGGTTTACTTTGGCTCAGCTCAGTCTTACTGACTCAAGCATCAATTTGTATCGATAATTTGTTAATTTGTTTTCGGAAGCAAAATAGAAGAAAACCAAAATCCACAAAAAGAAACACACAAACAAAAGGCGACAAAACTAATATTGCCGCATCATTCATTAGCCATCATTAGCAGTGATTTTTTTTTTTTTCTTATTGCCAACTCGTTTAAGCATCTATACTATTATTATTATTAGTATTAGTAGTATTATTATTATTATTATTATTATTGTATCTCGTATATTATTGCCAACCCAATGGCCAAGGTTAACATGCCGCGAAGATCTATCGATCTTTCGATCTATTGCTTGCTACCTATAGCTTTAAGGCTTCCATGCCTCCATCCACCCCTCCAAGCCATCCATTCATCCAACTCTATTTATCTCAAGTGTGTATATGTCTGTCTTTGACACAATCATTGAGTCTGGTTTGCTTTATAGACCAGTATCATTTGATCACTTGTTATTAACTTGGCCTAGTGTGATAGTCGTCGTCGTCGTCGTCGTCGTCGTCGTCGTTTATTGATTAGTTTTCATTATAATGAAGAAAAAAATATACAATAACAAATTATAAACTTTATTAACGACTTCAATATGCAACAAATGACCTTAAACCGAGACATGGTTGTCTTTGCTTTAAGAAAAAAAAATCGAAAAAAAACAAAACCTGTTGTTTTGAATCTTTGATTTTACTTTTTATCTAAACAAAAAAAATATACCTATGCTATACAATATTGTTTGTGTTTTCTTACTAATTTTTTTTTTTTTTCTTGTTTTTAATAATAATATTTCACATTTATCTAATTTCAGTTGATTTTAGTCAACAGACGACAACGGAACACGTCGCTTGTTAGTTAATTAACTAAGGACCCCACCCACCCCCTAATCGAACTTCAAACTAACTAACTAACACAACACAGCACATATCAATTGAATTGAATTCCCTTCAACAAACAACCACTAAGTCAAAAAACAATAATATATATCTACAAAATAAAAAACATGAGGCAATCACAGCAACAACAATCAATTTGGGCTATCTGCTCTCTTTGCATCTGCGCCATAGTCATGCAACAAGCAGCACATGCAGTCCCCCTTCCTGTGGCCAATAATCAGGAATTGGATGTACTACAAATACCGCTAGCAAATGGCAAGGTAAATAAACACACACACACACTCACACACACACACACACACACACACTATTGTACACAATTGTACATGTACCAATATGCTCAATAAAATAATAGTGTATACTCATTTGTAAGTACATATGTACATTCGTATGAATGTACTCGTACTAGTACTAAATATTAGCTAATTAAATATTTACAAAACTTGTCAATGATTGGATGGACCGGGGTGCGGTGCAGTGCGGTGTAGTGTGAGGAATTGGTCCTCCACATTGAATTGAAGGCAGATGAAAGTGTCAAGTGCATGTTGAACTCATGGCTTTAGTAAACATGTTTGTACATGTACATTGTTCAAGTCTAAACGGCTGCAATCAGTTAGTCAATTGCTTTAAAATTTATTTAACATTGCCCTTAAGTACTTAACAGGTTTATCTATCATACATACATATACTTACAAAGTAAGTAGTATTATACAATAGAACAACAAATACAATGCACATGCTGATTCTAAAGCTAAGTAACTAAACAATGAATCATTTGAAACAATATGATGATGACTATTAGTTTTGAGTCATTTCAAATTTCAGTAGATTCATTTCACATTAATGCTTTAAAGTATTGTACTTATTATAACAGAGTTGAGAAATTTGCACCTAAGATCCCATAAAATCTAGAAAAGAAACATGTTTATCTCATACTTTCTATGCACGTTTTTTAATCTATTGCCATCAGCTATTATTATGTGTGATTATTATTATGCAGATTCCCTGAATAGATAGATTTTCTTTAACTTAACACAATAATTTATATACAATACATACGTAGATGCTAAAGTACTACCTTAAACATTATAAATTCTTTCTATGAGGATGTTTATCATAAGAGTTATGTAAGCTTCTGCTTCATTAAACCATACTATCTTTGACCGGTGCATGTTGCTAAGCCCCCAACGTAATGTTAGTACGTGATTTTTATTATCATTCAGTTCTTGTCTAATAAGTTGTCAATATGAAAGCGAGTCAATGAAAACTTTTCTTCTATTAGAAATATAATAGTATTTCATTGATTCAACAGTATAGAAGGTGATCTATGCAGCGCTATCTAGTAGTGACTTACAACAAAGTGATTAACATAAAAATCTTTTCCATGAAAAAATACATGATGATCGGTCAAATGGTGTCTGAGTTTAGAGCCATCAAACTATTTTCTTTATCCATTTTTATATAGATTTTGACAATTAGAAGAACTTAAAATCATCTTTATTATTTATAAAATATTTCCCGAATATCGATAAGAATATTTCCGTCTTTAACTTCTTCAAAATTTTCTCATTACATTCTTGTCTGCCTTAGCCACAGATAATATAATCAAGTATTGATCAAAGGATCTTGAAGACTAACATGGAATGCTATTGACATTGCTATTTCGAAATATGATTTTGATCTTCAAACTCTAAATTCTCTTCTTCGGAACTCTATATTTTCCATAAAAGAAAGGAACTTTGCTGCCATAAATAGAAGCTTAACTTTCGATTTATAACTAATACACTGGTTTCCAACAATTCTTTTTTTTTTAACCAGGGCCCACTTCAGTGTATCATCTATAAATTATTGTATAATTTTTATTTGATAATTCAATATGCAACAATAAGATTTTTTAGTTTACATCTTCTATGCAAGGTCTTGAATTTTTCTTCTTACTTTCAATCGATTCTTGGACTTGTTTTTAATTATAAGTAAAATAGAAAATCTTTGTTCGCATAAATAAGTTGTGAAGAAAAGTTTAGGATAGCACAGCGCGATATCTTAAATTGAATTGAATATGAAATTGCTTTTCTACATCAAAAACTGCTCCATAGAATCAGTATTCTTGTAGTTTCTATCATTTTGTAATTGCACAAGTTCTTCTTGGATTTCTGCTGCAACTTCTCCAGCATTGGTTTCAAAAGGTTTGCGTATCAGTATTTGGACAAGTTCAGTATCTGTAGTGCAACATTTTGGTACATAACGAATGAACTCACCAGCCAACATTTGCCGATGGCATTTGATGTTTTCAGTTAAGTTAAAGTTAAATATATTTTCAACAGACATTCAGAGTCTGTTGCATGAACCGTACATTGCAAGTTCAATTTATTGTTAGTGTGTGAAAATATCCATAAGATAAGCCAAATGCATCTGAGATGATAGATCAGAAAACTGCTCCAGTAAGACAACAACTCAACCGCTCTCCTGAGATCTCATAATCTTTCCGGCATGTCTTTCATGCCTTTCGACAATCAACTGGTGTAAAAGTGAAGGTTCTCAAGCTTGAAGTCCATTTCAGTGCACAGTTTTTTTTAAAAACTCATGAATTTAAGGCAATACTTTTGATAACCTTTACTATTTTTCTGATCAATTGCATTCAATGAGGCGCTTATGAAGAGTCTTGCCTGACGATGAAGTATACAATGCGATGTTAGTGTTGATGGATTCCTCTGCCTGATTAACGTCGCTAGACCATGTTCCTAACATTGCTGAAATGCTATCCGTACAGAAATCATCTAGCTTTTTCCACATAATATCATATTTCTGAAAATATTCTCTTATTATGTTCATGACGTCGATACGTTTTGATGACGTTGCACAATTCTTGCGAAGTCAATAGATCTTCTTTGAACAGCGAACAAAAATGGGCTTGAGTTTGCAATTTTTTTTGATTGAGAAATAAAAATCTGAAATTCCACAAATAAAAGGCATCATCAATCGATTATCTTAAACGCTACAATTTGACCATTCTTGGGTTTATATTCTTGAAAACAATCAGATCATATTTAAAAGATATATTACAAAAAATCTAAATGAATTGATATTTTCTTATCTGGAAAACTAATGTGTCCTAAAGAAATACTTGTTGTTCTACTTATTATTATTAGAATGGAATTCCAAATGTTACGATGCTCTTTCAATTGATATTTTCTTTATTGAATTTCGTTTCTTTTTTTTTTTTATTCTGTTGTATATGTATGATCATATCCTTAGAAAGATCTATTCAATTGCCCTAAGTACTATATAATTAAATCTTTGTCAAATTTTAATTAAATATGTATGTAAATATTGTAAAGAAAAATTTATGTGATAAAATTACCCACAATTCTTTCAACTGTCCACACTTACATCGAATCCATAATCATCATTATCGATACCTTTCACTTTCCTCAATTGATCTTGATCTCTTTTTACACAAAAAAAAATAAAATTAAATTTAAAACAAAATCCAAACTCAATTGACCTCATAAAAACATTCTTTCGCTTAATGGCCCTGAAGCCGCCTGAGATCACCTTATAAACACCACACAACTTGCGCAACAAGTTCATCGGTGTGTCTTCATAAACAAAGTAGGAAACTACATACACAGAAACTATTTGCAACAAATACAATAATTACAAGAAATATTCACAAATACAAAAACAAAAAAAACTCCTTTCACATACAAAAATATTCAAGCATGAATTTTGTATATATAAAATTGAATGCAGTTCACGAGGTCTTTAGGCAACTTTTAGTCAAGTCAATTGCCTTCCGTAATCTCCAGCAAAAGGAGTTGCATATGCAATGTCCACCACAACAACAACAACAACAACAAGTAGATAAACCTGCATGACAACCTATAGATGTTTGTTGTAGCTGTTGTTGTTCCAAGGAAGTCAGTGTAACCATACAAAATGTGTGACAAACAAATTTACTTTCATTTGGCAACAAACAAAAAAAACAAATCGAATTAAAAATCAACTTCGAAACAGAAAAATCAAAAAACAAAAACTATGAAAAATAAAAATACTAAAAATGAAACAGCAAATGAAACTGAAAAATTGAAAGTTACAAAACAGGAATCTCAAAGCAAAAAACTGTTCAAAAATTTAACCACTGGTCGGAGCTCAAGGCATTCACATTACCACAGATCACATCACATCACTTCACCATCACACATCAGCTGGTCTTGGTCGGTCGATCGATCGGTCCGTTGCCAAGCCAACCCAAACCAATGAAGCCGGTTCCGAATATGTCCGTCCATCCGTTTTTTTTCTTATATATATATTTATAAGTCTCTCTCTCTCTCTCTCTCTCTCTCTCTTTGTGTACATTTGTACATTCGGATTACTCGGGCGTGGATTACATTCTGATAGTTGCATTGCAATTCATTCGCAAAAAAAAAAAAAAAAAAAAAAAAAAAACTTGACTTGAATTCATCGACTCACATTAGCTTAGTGAAGTAATAAGAAAAATTGGCACAAATTTTTATAGACAATACTTAGTTTTAGTATTGAGTATTATTATTATTGTATCACTATTGGGTGTATCTAATAAATATTCTCTTGGGATCTTGGGCTCTTGGCAAATGCCAAGAAAAGTTGCCTTTAAGTGTCCCGCTGGCGCCCAGTCAGGCAGTGAGTGAGTCTATCAACTCAATTTGTCATATGTATGCCGAGTATTTGTATCTTGTCAATGTATACAATAAAAGAAGATAAGCAATATCGATTGCAGTGGTTCTTAAGCCTAACAAACACAAGTATTTAACAACTCAACTACATTATAAATAATAAAATTGTTTCGCAGATCTGCAATAAGTAGTTTAAGAACCACTGATCGATCTATCAAGGCATTGTGTTGTCTTTGTTAAGCAACATGACTAAAGCTGCCTGCCAATCTCATGAAGCCCTCCCCCTCATTAACTTGCATGTTCATACCACATATTCAGCTTTTTCTCCTTTACCCCATACGCCTTTGCCTTCGCCTCCTCCTCTTTACCACTGCAATACAACATAGTGTTTACCTTTTCCCCTACTTACCATACTATGTCCCCTACAAGTTGATTTGAAAGTTTATAAGCCTGAAAGTGTTTGGCACGTTCCGCTCGCCAAATGCAGTTTGGTATGTCGTCGTCGTCATCGTCAGTTGTTACTTAGTATCTGCTACTGCAACTAGTTGTTTTTTGTTTTTTCTTCTACTATGTTTTAGTTACATATTTCTTTCTAAGTGTGTGTGTGTGTATTTGTTTTTTCTTAACAATTTTTTTAATTTTTATTACTTAATTGCAAAATAAATTACTGTATTAATGTTTTCCCCTCATATTTTTTGCTTGTTTTTTTTTTCTTCTTGCTTCTTTGTTTCAAATAATATTTCTTAGCTTACTTTTTGTTTTTGATTTATTCAATAGTCAAAGTTCAGTTGATTTTATCTACTACTATAAGTACTTTGTAGACGTGTAATTTTTAATAATTGTCTATGCATATTTTTCGATTTCAAAATAATCAAGTAAATTTAATTCATTTTTGAATTCGAATATGTAATTCAGTAGAAATTGCACAGAATTGTATGTTGGAAGCAAAGTTCTTCGATTACAGGACAAAGAATTATATATTACGTTTATGAATAATGATATATTATATTGTTTACAATTCTTATTTTCTATGTAATCTTTGTCAATACCAAAGTTAACTCTTTTTTCTTAACAGATCAATATTTCATATATGCCACGCCTGTAGATACCATAAAAACTTTTGTATGTTTATCAGTTTTGTTATGGAAATTTCAAGAATTTCTTGAGATTTTCAAATAAAATTTCGCAAGTTTATTACAAAAGACAATTGACAATCGCAAGAGATCTTATTTATAATCCAAATATTTAAAACATTTTTTATTGGTATTGTGTAGGATCAGGGGCGTTTTTTTTTTTATTCGGTAGAAACTTATATGGATAGCTGCTACAAATAAGTAGGAGCAGAAATTTGAGGAGTACTAGAACCTTACGGAACTACAAATTATGAAAAGTTTCATAAAGCTGGTACTACAAACACTAGCCGACATCTTGGATTCGGTGGGATCTCTACAGGCTACGAAGCTTCTTCATGACCTCAGCCGCAAACATTCCATTTATAGCTATCCAGGTTAGCGACCGATTGCTGCTCCCCAAGGGCATCTCTCAGCTCCAGCCGCTCTTTGTCGAATTTTCCGCATTCGCAAAGCACATGAGCTGGATCTGCCTCGCTCTGGTTGCCGCAATATGTGCACTATGAAGCTTCATCCTGGTGGAACCTGAACTGGTATTGCCTGAAGCAACCGTCAATGCTCAAAAGTTGAGTGAGGTAAAAATTCACCTCACCATGCTTCCTTCCAATCCATCTTGCTAAGCTGGGAATTAGGCAAAATGTCCAGCGGCCTTTAAGGGACCTTTCTCAGCGAGTCTTCCACGTCTTGAGCTTAAAGCCTCCTACGGGGGTCACGATCTCAATTCATAGGCATCAGCTGACTCCGTTACGACCAGGTCTATAGGTACTAAGCTCGCAAATACTAAAGCGGCATCATCCAATACGGTGCGGAAATCGCTTATGACTCAAAGCACGCCCAGTCTATAGGTGCTCACAAGTTGTCTTCTATACGAGACCTTATCCATAGCTTTGCTCCAGACAGGCGCCCAGTCGTTATGATGTCATAATGGATCTTGTTGCGTTCATCAGGAGCAGCCTGCGTCCTTGCCCCCTTGAGTTCAGCAGTATTCTCGAGAGAGCTTTACATGCTCTTACCGCCCTCTCACTGGCGTACCTAACAAGCTCCTTAAAGGTCAGCCTGTAGTCTAGAGTCACTCCTAGATATATCAACGATTAGATATCGGTCTCCGCGAGTTTCCTGCAAATTCGTCTAGAATTTTTTCATCAAATTCACTTGAAAAACCGGTTGTATACTTTAAAGGGAAATACGCCCTTGTCTAGGATGCCTTTGAATAAAATTTCCAATCATAGACCATAGAGTCATCTGATGAAACTTATTATTTTTCAATTACAATACATATTCGAGTAATACTACTTTAGTAAATACATATTATATCATATGTAGGGAAGTTGGTATAGATTTTAAGTCTTGTACTAACTATTGTACATATTACGGTAGCTCTAAAATCAATATAAAAAATATAAGTACGTATAATCATCATTGATACTTACTAAATGTTTATCTTCAATGTGTTAATTTGTTTCAATAACTTTTGTCGGTGTTTTGCTATTTTTTGTTATAATTATTTAACACCTTTCTTACTTTCACTTTATAGGGAAGTAAAATTAATAAGGAAAATGTTTACAAAAAGTAAAAACTTAAAACTCTGAAAATATGATGATCTGTAATCATGAAACTCTTTTCGAGATTCATCTTTATATAAGAACTTCTTTTCCATATAAATACTTATATATGCAAAATATTTTTCAGTAATCGGATAACTTAATCTAATAACTGCTTCAAACAAAATTAAGTCTTCAAGTCTGCATAGAATCAAAGAGTATTCAACACCTACATGGTCATCTTGGTAGATAATCTCACCTTCTCGGGAAACCATTTTTTGAGGACGTGGGTAGTTTAGCAAAATTTCCAGGTCCCCTATGCTCTGTTTGTGGATTTCTCAGGATGTTTTTATAGGCTAAGATTGACTTCGGAAACTACCATTTCTGTTTACCCCACAAACACCTTCATCTCAACTCCCCTCCACTAACGCGCTACTTGCCCCTTTTCTTTGTAAATCAAAAATCGCAATGAGCCTTCTGAGACTTCTGTGTGAACTAACGTGCTGCCATAGAATTGGAATCTATAAGTTTGCGGAAAATTATGTTTTCTCTTATGTGACTTTCGAAAAGATTTTTCATCTCAAAATTTTCTTATAACATCAAAAGTTGGCAACGCCAAAAGAAATCCATGTCAGGTTGCCAACAAATTTCATCTGATAACCTTTTTCTATATTCAAATTTTGAAAAATCATTAAAAAAAAATCAAAAGAGATCAAATAAAATACACAAAAAAAACCAACAAGCGTTTAAGCTATTGTACAATATTATTGCTTAACTCATTTAACTGGGTCACAATAAATATTTCATGATTAAGCCCAAAAACCAAACCAAAAAATTCAACACATGATAGTGTGACAGCCTCATATGTATATGTACATGATGATTATAATTATGAAGATGTTGATGATGTTAATGATGTTAATGATGTTAATGATGAAGACCATCATCATTCATAAGGATGACGTTGATAAATCATTATGACATAAATCAAAAAACTTCAGTACATATTTATGTATAACAAAATAAAAGAAAATTGAATTAAACAAAATAAGAGACAAATATGTGATTTTTGGGACTGATTGATTTACTGACTCATTGACTATACAACTGACAATGACATTTGGCTAAGAAATTCACAAAAAAAACAATCAATATAAATAACATTATAATTATCATCACTTCAAACATTTTTCCCATTCCGCCCGCCCGCTTGCCATTAAATAGTTAAACCTTATACCATACCATACCATATCATACAATATAAAGTTTGTCATTTGTAGGTACATATTAGAGATCGGAGCAACCGACAAAGTCATAAAAAAGCACATGGTGCCGCCTATAGCAAAAGCAAATGATAAAACAAAAAGCAAATGAAATGAAATGAAATGAAAAGCAAAGAAAAGTATTAGGTTAACAGAAAATGGTAATAATAAGTAATAAGCAAAGCAAAAATAAGTCTCTGTGATATAATCAAAAGCATTCAACAATAAATAAAAACAAAACAAAACAAAACAATTGAAATATGTACAACATAAACAATAAAATCAACAGCAAAACAAAAACAAAAAACCATTGACAAACGATCGAAAAATGATGAATTACAATAACAAATGATAACATACATATTAAACTGAATGGATAACTAAACAAGAGAGTGAAAGAGAAGCGAGTAAAGAGTCAGAGTAAGATAGAGATATAGATACAGGGTAAAAAATAAGAGGGAATGTATTGCAAAAGCAAAAGCAACGTAAAGCTTAAATGAACCAAATCAAGTGAGTGAGGCCAGGCAAATGCATTAAGTGGGCCATAGACGTCAATCATGTCAATTTCTTCGACTTCAGTTTTCCATAGACATCAAATCAATTCGTCCGCTCTTCCTTTATCATACTCTCACACTTTATAAATGAAGTTCGTGAAGCTCGTCAATCAGCTATCATCTTGGGCGAGTGGTTTCAGAAGTAATCGAATTGACAAAGAAAACAAAACAACTTGAGAGCAAAATATTCAAATTTTTTCGTTAATAGCCTTGCTACTTATATTCTTTACTGAGATCAACCTTTTATCCCTTTTCTTAATAGTCAATTAAAAAAAAAAAATCCCTTACAACTTTGATCGATTATTTTATACATAATTCCAAAGTTGTAGAAAGGAAATGCTTTATCACTAAAGTAATCTCCATTCAAAATATGAATTGTGTGATTGAGTCAAGAGTTTGTGATCTTTATTCAAGGACTTTGATTGCCTGGCATGCCAAGCTACATAAGCATGACCAGTCTATCATTTATCGTTCGATTATATCAATGATACAACTCTGATTACTCACAGTTTTATCTGTTGTATGATCTCTCCAAGTGACTCCCAATATTGATTTTTCCATTATTTTCCAAGCGTCTTGCAACATATGAATTATGTGATTGAGTTAAGAGTTTGTGATCTTTATTCATGGATTTTGATTATCTCCCTAGCAAGCAACATAACCGTGACTAGTCTATCATTAATTTACTTTGGTTTCTAGTTCGATAATATCACCGATATCACTATAATTTGTCAAAGCTGTAATTCTTGTTCGGTTTCTTCTGGTGACTCTCAATATTGATTTTTCCATTAATCTTCAAACATGAATTGCCTACTTGAGTAAAGAGTTAAAGTTTCAGTTTTGATTCTCCATATAGTTAGATTTTGTAGCGTTTCAGGTGTGGATCTACTCTCATAGGCTCTAAATTTGTTTTATTATACATTTTTCTTGTGTGAAGTTTTTCGCTCGTATATATTTATAAATAATATTTCGTGTTTTCTTGATTTATTTCTTTTTGTGTTGTGCACCGAATTTGCTCAATTTCTTTCTGTCTTTCTTTATTTCTTTCTTTCATTCATTCATTCAGATACACTTTCTCTCCAACACTTACTTTTACTCTCACTCTCAATTACTCACTTACCATACTTAGGCATATTCAAGTTTATTATGTAATAAGATGCACACTATGCATAGGCATTGAGCAAAAGGGGCCTCCATTAAACCCAATTGCATTGAAATTGCCCATCTTTATGATCCCGGATCTGCAAACTAAGTTCAATAAAAGCAGAATATAATAGGCAATAGGGTAAAAGATCACACTTAATACTACAGTTGTGTTCGCTCAGATAAATGAGTGATTCTTAAATATATGTAAAGTGTCACAAATATTTATTTGAGCTAAGGGGCCATGATATCTCAATTTGCGTAGTGTGCCCCCACTAGTAAAATGCACCACTGACAATGTATGCAATGTTTATGGTTGATGACTGTTGTTGATGACTGTTGTTGGTGACTGCTGTTTGTGCTATTGTTGTTGGTATATTGCATGTCTGTAACATTTATCGGTGTGACGAAGCTTCTCGTGTGCCACTATATGTATTTTGTTGTTGTTAGTATTATTGTAACTATTATTATGGTTACTACTATAAGTAGTGCGATTGCTACCTATAAGATACAATTGTATCTTTGCCACTTTGTAGTTGATTGTCGTTATTGTAGTGGTTAACAATTTTTCTTTGGAAGTCACAATTTTTCAAATCATTTTATCTTTAGATTTTCGCTTTGTTGCCAGAAAAATCATTCAATCTTTTGTGTAAAGAAAAAAAAAAACCCCCCAACACAAATCGTGTTCACTAGAGTATTTTGTTGTAAGCATCTTAGAGTATTGTCATTGTTGCACTTTTGAAAATTTGTCACAGCAATTACTCACAGTTGTCGTCGGTGCTGTTGCTGCTGTGTATCTTTTATAATCGGCAATCTTTGTTAAAGCGCGATTTTAAATGCTTTAAAAATGCAGCACATACATGGAAGTGCAGAGGGGAACAGGCGAGATCCTAACCCATCCCTATCCCATCTAAGTAGTAGTAGTAGATGACAAATTAATTACTTCTAAATATTAAACGCTGCTGAGTATTTGTTGTCTATTGGCTATAAGAATTTTCTGTTTTACTCGATCCTCTAAAACAAAAGCTTGGTACGCCCATGAGCAATCGAAAACAATAGCAACAACAGCAGTAACAACAGAAGTAACAACTCCAACAACAACTCCAACAACATTTTATGTTTATTAACATTTCTTTAAAGTTGTTTTTTATTGGTTTTTTTTTTTTTTGTTTTTCTGAATACGAGTATGTACATATTGTAAATTAGACAGGCGCCAATTTTAATGAATGGGTCAACTTTACACCAAATTACTTGTGTGTTTATTTATTAGTTTTCAATTTGGTTTAGAAAACCAATTTGAATATTTTGTTATTGCTTTACAACTTGACTTTTGTCTTTAATTCATTCATACAATACTCATACTATATTTTTAGAAGTAACATTCTTTTTTATCTGTTCATTTTTTCATATGCAAGCATGCATGCAATTATTTCCTGGAATTATGCATTTTAATTACGATTTCATTTTCATTAATTTTTTGTAAATCTGAGACACAAAAAAAAGAGCAATTCATGTCAATAAAATGACAGTCAAATTGGTTTTTTACTATTTTAATGAGTGTAACTCAACGACTGACTATAAATCATAAAGATATGCAGCATATTATGTACGAGTACAACTACAATGCTGCCATAGATGCCAGTTTTTCTGATCACTTTTAAGTGGATTTTTTTTTTATTATTTAGTGTTGCGAAATACACTTTTTTGTGGAAATTGATTGATTAATTACAGTAAAGAAAAATATTTATAAATTGATATATATTATGTACACACATTTATTGTCTAAAGTATTTGACAGAACAAACGTATATTGTACTTACTTATTACATGATATTGTTTATTGTGGCTCCAATGAGCATGGAATATCCTATAGCGCCCCAAAATTCAATATAAATAAATGAAACTAACTCAGAAATTATGTTAAAAGTCTTTATCAATATCATATTTTATAATTCTGGAGAGAACCTTTTCTACATGGCATTATGATGTATACATGGTCTGTCACCTAAGTTCCAGCCTTCTACTCCCAGTCTTGATTTTTTACCTACACAAACTTAATATCAAGTGTCAACTTTTTGTGTCTCACTCAATTGCCATTTTTGAATCTCCAAATAATTTTTCTCAAAATGGACATTGGGGCCAAATAAGCTGACAGTAAGAAACACAAAATTGAGTCTTTAGGCTTTTGTAGTTTTTAAGAATCAATTCGAACTTCCGGAAGTATCTGAATCGATTCTTCTTTTTTTTTTTACTTATCAAGAATAGTTTATATAACCATATATCACTATATATGTATGTTTACACAATCATCATAATGTAAGTTGTTACAGATCTTTATGAATTTTCGCTTGCTACCACAATCTGTTTTTATTTCGTCAAAGTTTTAGGTTTCTGTCCGAGGCTTCTGTGCTGTTTTCATGACAATATTATAGTGTGTAAAAATATCTTCTTTTAATTCTTTCAACATCTTTCTTATTAACTAAGCAATCACATATTGCATATCTAAATAAAATTTTGTAATAACACATTTGATCATCATTTTTAAGAACTAAATTCTTGAGGCTATATAGAATATCTAAGTTTTTTTATATTTGTTAGCTTAAAACAGATGTCCATATGGATAAACTAAGACACCATTAGACCGATCACTATGAAACTTGACACATAGTGTACGTACTTTTTTTTAATGGAGAATGCTTTTATGCTATCTACTATTATTACTAGCCACTAGATCAGACTTCTACACCGTTGGACTGAGCACCATGAAAATCGGTATGCATAAGCATTCGAACCCAGAGAATATTCTCACTCTATGAATTTTACTATAACTCACCACTAGATGGTACTGTAGATATTATAATTATGAGTATTCTTTCATTTTTACACACTATACGATGAAACTTTATAGTTGAAACACCTGATCGAAAGACGTGATTCCAATCGATCACGCTTCACTCATTCAACAGAAAGAACTGATTCAGTATTGGCGGCATACAATTATGACAAGAACAATGACTAGAAAAATCATGAACTAACATCACGTCAGGGACGTTGTAACGTGCATCAATCTTATATATTTTTACTCTTCACGGGGGTGAATTGTATTATAAGTTTGTCATGAAGTTTGTAACATACAGAAGGAGACATCGCAGACCACAAAAAGTATATTTATTTGTGATCAGATCAATGAGACGAGTTCATTTAGCCATGTCCATCTGTACGCGAACTAGTCCCTCAGTTTTTGAGCTAGAGGTTTCTTTTTACCTCGGACAATACTTTTGTCGGAACGAGCCGAATCGGACCACTGGGAGGTGTACCCCCCATACACGGCCCACCGTCAAATGAATGTTCTTATTAGAAAAATTCTTTTATTTATAGTTCAATCGTACTGAAATTTGGATATTTTAAATTTCTGATCTATATCCACTAACCATAGGGCTACCAGGAGAGGTACCTCCCATACAAACTCCACCGTCAAATTAATGTTCTTGTTAGAAAAAATTTTGCTTTTGTGCTATCACAATGAATTTTAAAAACTGGTAGTCCATACACATTAGCCACTAAAATTTCAAGACCCTCGGACTATCAGGACATACAAGACCCCTACACAAATTCATGTTTTTATTAGAAAAACTTTTTTATTTTTTATGCTATCACTGGACACAATAAGTTTCTGATTCATATTTATTATCCATGTAAATTTCCAGAGTCTAGGATAACTGAATCGTATAGCTCTCATACAAAAAACTTTTTGTAGGGGATGCGTGAAGAGTATTACATCTTCGGCATAGTCGAAGATACCCATCTTTCTGGTTTTTCTTTGTTTCTCGTTTTCTAATTCATATTCTTTAAGATTCGTCTGTAACTTTCTGTAGTGTTTTGCTTTGCTAGGTATTTCACTATTTTTATGATGAAAACATTAATTGATATCTATCAATCTCATTAAATATAAATTATTTTGATTTTACTAATTGAACTTGTTAATGATATTTTTTTTTTTTTTTTTTTTTTTTTTTTTGATTAATTTTCATTTCAAATACAATTTATACTGATATTATTAAATAGATTGTTGTTGCAAACTGATCATTTTTATTATACAATAAATGCTTAACACTAGTATTTTTAGTATATTTAATTCAATGTATTTATGCATTTCAAAATTAATTGTTTCGACATTTTTGTCTTTTTTTTTTTTTTATTATTATTATTTTCTGTTGATTTTGTTTTATTTTTCTCTATCAATATTTTATTTTATTTAATTTGATGCGAATGTGAATTCGAACAAGTTTTAAATCTAGTTAATTATGCGCTTCAACTTAAAAATAACATAAAGAAAAAAATAAAAGTTTAAACAAAATGGCAAAAGTTAAAGTGACGACTAAGCTTTTAAACAGCTAAGAAGGCTTCATTAAAATGTCTGACCTTAACCGAGTTTGTGCATAAATTTATTTTTTTATTTTTTTGTTTTTGTTTTCTTCTCTATTCAAACTAAAGTATCCAAGACAACAAGACACATTCGAAATGCGTGACATGCTACGCAAGTTAAGTTAGGTTTTATGTTTCGAACTTTTGTTCGAATTGAAAATTTTTATGTACATGTTTGTGTTGAATTTAATTAATTCATATTAATTTTTCAATACATTTTTTTCGAGTCATTTCCTTCGTCCTCATTATAATCATGATTATCACAATAATAAGTTAATTTAACTTAATTCAATATCACAGTGTATCTAGAACATATCCATTCGAATAGTCGAGAACGAAACAAGAAAATCCATAGCATCATTATACCATGTTGTCCTAACATGAATGTAGTATGTATGTTTAGTATTCAATACGAGGGTCAATCAAAAAGCACACGTGTTTTGAAGATACATATGTATGTATATTACCAGTTTTCTGTCAAACGATAATTTACAAAATTTCTGACTGCTTTATAGACTAGATGCTGAATGACAGCCATTTAAATCGAACAACTTTTGTTATTATGATGTTGATGATGATAATGATGATGATGAAATGAAAATGGAACTCATAAAATACTGAAAGCTAAACGTAAATGATGCAAATCGTCGAAATTATCTCATGAAAAAGAAAGAGATTCCAGGGAATAGAAAGTCCTTTCTTGGCTATTTTTAAATATGTTACAGTGTCTCAACGACTGTCCGAATACGGATATTTGTTTTTGATCCTACCCTCGTATTAATTGTGTTTAGACTTTGTACTAACCGCGTACGTGCTCCAGAATTGTGAAAAGACAATGTTTTTGTTGCACATACTAAATATGTAATTGTATCTCATACATTTTGATATGCCTGGTTTAGACTGTGCGTCTGTATAGTTGATCATGTTGAGAAATCTTAATGAAACTTCCGTCTCAAACGGAGCGCATGTTCGAAAATCCAAACATAAAAATAGTTAAAAATTCCATTGAAAAAAAAAACCACAAAAAATTACTTAAAATTCAATTCAGTGAGTTTGTAATGACGTCGTAGTCTGTGCGTTGTCTACTTAACTCTTAACTCAACTCATTTGAAATTCGCAATGAAACAAGTCTGGAAATTTTAGGCAAGAATTTCAAGTTATCGTTATACCACAACAAACAAATATTATACGAGTGTGTCCACATGTAACTTACATGCATAAATAAATAACTTACAGCTAAGAGGAAAAATACTTGTACAATTATAAAGTTACCATGGACCATGTACACACTCTTGTGTTTGTACATCCCAGACAAATCATAACTGTCCATCAACTTGAGGCAAAGTTACTGCTCTGTGTTGAGGCCAGTTTTAAGTTTTAAGTTTTGTGTTTAAAGTCCATTTAAGTACAACTAGTATGTCAAGACAATTACACACATATGAACATGTGAGTTGAATTTCTTAGACATGTTTAAGAGCCTCCATGCATTGGACACTTATGACAGTTTTATTTCTTAACATTTCACACCTGAACAACAATCATCACTCAACGAACACCCAAATGATAAATGCCAACACACGTTAATACATCATTCATTCGTTCTTTTATTCATTCTCATTCTCATTTCCTTTAAGAAGAAATTTTGTTTAGTACTTGACTTAAAATAAAAGTTTTTGACATTTATTGTTGATAAGTTTCATGTTATTTGTATAGTGTACTTACTTACTACTTCTTGTTATTATTGTTTTTATATAGAAACTTTGTTAATTGCAATTGTTATTGTTACAAATTACTATTGACAAGTTTTTCATCTTTCGTTCTTCCTTTATTCTCATATACTTGATTTCGTCTGTCAGTCGAATTAGGTACGAATATCATAGTTGATGAAATAAATTAAAATTTAAAACTATTGTACATAATTTACATAACTTTAAACAATTTAATATGTTTGGACAATCTCATCTTGATTAAGTTTTGCATAAAACTATGCTTTCTAGTAGAAGAAATATCAATATAAACTCTTCGTGCATGATAACTTTAAATTTCATTCAGAGATTTCTGAAACAAAAACTTCTGAAATTCAGAGAGCAATGTTTTGCTCTCAAACAATGAGATTTCCAATATTAGTAACAAGCTTCATTAATGACTCTTAATTATGATGATTTCATCAATATTTATACTCTTCACGGGAGCGAATAGTATTATAAGTTTGTCATGACACGCAGAAGGAGACATCGCAGGCCACAAAAAATATATTTATTTATTTTTTTTGTTTTTTATGCTATCACTTTGAAATTTGGACACAATAAGTTTCTGATTCCTAGGATTACTGGATCGTATAGCTCCCATACAAAAAACGTTTTCTAGGGGATGCGTAAAAAGTATTACATATTCGGCATAGTCGTAGATGTGTTTAGATCTTGATGGGTGTTAGAGTGTTATAGAATATGCTCAAGGCCTTAGACTGAAAAAAAAATACATAGGAAAACATGTATCTTATATTTCTTAATGTCGGAAACGAAAAAAAAATGCTTAAGAAAACATGTATCTTACATTTCTTACTGTCACATGTAATAAACACCTAAACCTAGTGATGAGTAAAACTCTGTAAACAAGTAGTCGAAATGTTACGAAACAGAATTCCCTTATTCACTGCTTTGGGTTTGACTTATGGTTTCTTCTTTGCATGCTAGGTCTTATATATATATATATATATAAATACATATATTTACAGAATAGGTTTTCTTAAATTAGATACATCCAACAAATGATAGAAAAAAATAGGGGCTAGGGAATATGATAAATCTTCGTTTATGAACTTATTCTATTCTAAATTATTTTCTATGTATATTTCTAGTCCTTTGGGATTAAGTTAGTGTAATTCCCTGAACGTAAAATACCATATACCTATTTATATGCTTAGCAATGATTTTATTTTAAATTTAATAATTGAGATATTCAGTAAATTCAAATTGCATTGCTGAACAAAAGATCTCTTATTTTCTAGTCTTGAGATTTTTGAATTTTGGTTTGTAACATTTCAACTGTTTGTTGTTATTGTTGTTATTGTTAGTGGTTAACTTTTGCACTTCACATTTTTGATTTGAGCATCATTTTAAGTGTTAAGTTAAAGTGAAAGTATTTTGTTATTGTGGCATCTTAACAATAGCAAAGCAACTAAACATGTGAATTGTCTAACTGAATTATTTACCTTTACCGCATCTTGGCATCTTGGTTACTGAAGTTAGTTACAAAAAAAAAAAAAAAAAAAACAATATTGTTAACTCATTTTGTATGTAGTAATTACTTTTATTTTATGTTTCATTACCAAATTTTTTGACTATTGGACTTACTAGATAGTTACAATAGTTTATCTGCATATGTTATTAGGTAATTTTTGAATAGTTAAGTATGTACTGTAATTTCATGTAGTTTTTAATGTTTTATTTTGTTTTTCTGATTATAGGAACTTGATGTTTTAACATTGGGAGCCAAAGATCAAGAACAATTGATCGCTGATCGTAACAAAAGAACAATCGGTCTACTGCGTGAATTGTTTCCCGATATAACAAAGGTA